>OX940735.1:19510000-19520855 GCA_954870855.1 Scutellaria minor | reverse complement strand
AAACCCTAAACCCTAAACCCTAAACCCCTAAACCCTAAACCCTAAACCCTAAACCCTAATGACCCTAAACCCTAAACCCCTATGACCTAAACCCTAAACCCTAAACCCTAAACCCTAAACCCTAAACCCTAAACCCTAAACCCTAAACCCTAAACCCTAAACCCTAAACCCTAAACCCTAAACCCTAAACCCTAAACCCTAAACCCTAAACCCTAAACCCTAAACCCTAAACCCTAAACCCTAAACCCTAAACCCTAAACCCTAAACCCTAAACCCTAAACCCTAAACCCTAAACCCTAAACCCTAAACCCTAAACCCTAAACCCTAAACCCTAAACCCTAAACCCTAAACCCTATGACCTAAACCCTAAACCCTAAACCCTAAACCCTAAACCCTAAACCCTAAACCCTAAACCCTATGACCTAATGACCTATGACCTAAACCCTAAACCCTAAACCCTAAACCCTAAACCCTAAACCCTAAACCCTAAACCCTAAACCCTAAACCCTAAACCCTATGACCTAAACCCTAAACCCTAAACCCTAAACCCTATGACCTAAACCCTAAACCCTAAACCCTAAACCCTAAACCCTAAACCCTAAACCCTAAACCCTAAACCCTAAACCCTAAACCCTAAACCCTAAACCCTAAACCCTAAACCCTAAACCCTAAACCCTAATGACCTAAACCCTAAACCCTAAACCCTAAACCCTAAACCCTAAACCCTAAACCCTAAACCCTAAACCCTAAACCCTAAACCCTAAACCCTAAACCCTAAACCCTAAACCCTAAACCCTATGACCCTAAACCCTAAACCCTAAACCCTAAACCCTAAACCCTATGACCTAAACCCTAAACCCTAAACCTAAACCCTAAACCCTAAACCCTAAACCCTAAACCCTATGACCTAAACCCTAAACCCTAAACCCTATGACCTAAACCCTAAACCCTAAACCCTAAACCCTAAACCCTAAACCCTAAACCCTATGACCTAAACCCTAAACCCTAAACCCTAAACCCTATGACCTAAACCCTAAACCCTAAACCCTAAACCCTAAACCCTAAACCCTAAACCCTAAACCCTAAACCCTAAACCCTAAACCCTAAACCCTAATGACCTAAACCCTAAACCCTAAACCCTAAACCCTAAACCCTAAACCCTAAACCCTAAACCCTAAACCCTAAAACCCTATGACCCTAAACCCTATGACCTATGACCTAAACCCTAACCCTAAACCCTATGACCTAAACCCTAAACCCTAAACCCTATGACCCTAAACCCTAAACCCTAAACCCTATGAACCCTATGACCCTAAACCCTATGACCTATGACCTAAACCCTAAACCCTAATGACCCTAAACCCTAAACCCTAAACCCTAAACCCTAAACCCTAAACCCTAAACCCTATGACCTATGACCCTAAACCCTAAACCCTAAACCCTAAACCCTAAACCCTAAACCCTAAACCCTAAACCCTAAACCCTAAACCCTAAACCCTATGACCCTAAACCCTATGACCCTATGACCTAAACCCTAAACCCTAAACCCTAAACCCTAAACCCTAAACCCTAAACCCTAAACCCTAAACCCTAAACCCTAAACCCCTAAATGACCTAAACCCTATGACCTAAACCCTATGACCCTAAACCCTAAACCCTATGACCTATGACCCTAAACCCTATGACCTAAACCCTAAACCCTAAACCCTAAACCCTAAACCCTAAACCCTAAACCCTATGACCTAAACCCTAAACCCTAAACCCTAAACCCTAAACCCTAAACCCTAAACCCTAAACCCTAAACCCTAAACCCTAAACCCTATGACCTAAACCCTAAACCCTATGACCTAAACCCTAAACCCTAAACCCTAAACCCTAAACCCTAAACCCTAAACCCTATGACCCTATGACCTAAACCCTAAACCCTAATGACCTAAACCCTAAACCCTAAACCCTAAACCCTAAACCCTAAACCCTAAACCCTAAACCCTAAACCCTAAACCCTAAACCCTAAACCCTAAACCCTAAACCCTAAACCCTAAACCCTAAATGACCTATGACCTAAACCCTAAACCCTAAACCCTAAACCCTAAACCCTAAACCCTAAACCCTAAACCCTATGACCTAAACCCTAAACCCTATGACCTATGACCTATGACCTAAACCCTAAACCCTAAACCCTAAACCCTAAACCCTAAACCCTAAACCCTAAACCCTAAACCCTAAACCCTAAACCCTAAACCCTAAACCCTAAACCCTAAACCCTAAACCCTAAACCCTAAACCCTAAACCCTAAACCCTAAACCCTAAACCCTAAACCCTAAACCCTAAACCCTAAACCCTAAACCCTAAACCCTAAACCCTAAACCCTAAACCCTAAACCCTAAACCCTAAACCCTAAACCCTAAACCCTAAACCCTAAACCCTAAACCCTAAACCCTAAACCCTAAACCCTAAACCCTAAACCCTAAAACCCTAAACCCTAAACCCTAAACCCTAAACCCTAAACCCTAAACCCTAAACCCTAAACCCTAAACCCTAAACCCTAAACCCTAAACCCTAAACCCTAAACCCTAAACCCTAAACCCTAAACCCTAAACCCTATGACCTAAACCCTAAACCCTAAACCCTAAACCCTAAACCCTAAACCCTAAACCCTAAACCCTAAACCCTAAACCCTAAACCCTAAACCCTAAACCCTAAACCCTAAACCCTAAACCCTAAACCCTAAACCCTAAACCCTAACCCTAAACCCTAAACCCTAAACCCTAAACCCTAAACCCTAAACCCTAAACCCTAAACCCTAAACCCTAAACCCTAAACCCTAAACCCTAAACCCTAAACCCTAAACCCTAAACCCTAAACCCTAAACCCTAAACCCTAAACCCTAAACCCTAAACCCCTAAACCCTAAACCCTAAACCCTAAACCCTAAACCCTAAACCCTAAACCCTAAACCCTAAACCCTAAACCCTAAACCCTAAACCCTAAACCCTAAACCCTAAACCCTAAACCCTAAACCCTAAACCCTAAACCCTAAACCCTAAACCCTAAACCCTAAACCCTAAACCCTAAACCCTAAACCCTAAACCCTAAACCCTAAACCCTAAACCCTAAACCCTAAACCCTATGACCTATGACCCTAAACCCTAAACCCTAAACCCTAATGACCCTAAACCCTAAACCCTAAACCCTATGACCTATGACCTATGACCCTATGACCTATGACCCTAAACCCTAAACCCTATGACCTATGACCTATGACCTAAACCCTAAACCCTAAACCCTAAACCCTAAACCCTAAACCCTAAACCTATGACCTATGACCCTAAACCCTAAACCCTAAACCCTAAACCCTAAACCCTAAACCCTAAACCCTAAACCCTAAACCCTAAACCCTAAACCCTAAACCCTAAACCCTAAACCCTAAACCCTAAACCCTAAACCCTAAACCCTAAACCCTAAACCCTAAACCCTATGACCCTAAACCCTAAACCCTAAACCCTATGACCTAAACCCTAAACCCTATGACCTAAACCCTAAACCCTATGACCTATGACCTAAATGCCCTAAACCCTATGACCTAAACCCTATGACCCTAAACCCTAAACCCTAAACCCTAAACCCTAAACCCTAAACCCTAAACCCTAAACCCTAAACCCTAAACCCTAAACCCTAAACCCTAAACCCTAAACCCTAAACCCTAAACCCTAAACCCTAAACCCTAAACCCTAAACCCTAAACCCTAAACCCTAAACCCTAAACCCTAAACCCTAAACCCTAAACCCTAAACCCTAAACCCTAAACCCTAAACCCTAACCCTAAACCCTAAACCCTAAACCCTAAACCCTAAACCCTAAACCCTATGACCTAAACCCTAAACCCTAAACCCTAAACCCTATGACCTAAACCCTAAACCCTATGACCTATGACCTAAACCCTAAACCCTAAACCCTAAACCCTAAACCCTAAACCCTATGACCTATGACCTAAACCCTAAACCCTAAACCCTATGACCTAAACCCTAAACCCTAAACCCTATGACCTATGACCTAAACCCTATGACCTATGACCTAAACCCTAAACCCTAAACCCTAAACCCTAAACCCTAAACCCTAAACCCTAAACCCTAAACCCTAAACCCTAAACCCTAAACCCTATGACCTAAACCCTATGACCCTATGACCCTAAACCCTAAACCCTAAACCCTAAACCCTAAACCCTAAACCCTAAACCCTATGACCCTAAACCCTAAACCCTAAACCCTAAACCCTAAACCCTAAACCCTAAACCCTAAACCCTAAACCCTAAACCCTAAACCCTAAACCCTAAATGACCTATGACCTATGACCTAAACCCTAAACCCTAAACCCTATGACCTATGACCTATGACCCTAAACCCTAAACCTATGACCCTATGACCCTAAACCCTAATGACCCTATGACCTAAACCCTAAACCCTATGACCTATGACCCTAAACCCTAAATGACCTAAACCCTAAACCCTAAACCCTAAACCCTAAACCCTAAACCCTAAACCCTATGACCCTAAACCCTAAACCCTAAACCCTAAACCCTAAACCCTAAACCCTAAACCCTAAACCCTAAACCCTAAACCCTAAACCCTAACCCTAAACCCTAAACCCTAAACCCTAAACCCTAAACCCTAAACCCTATGACCTAAACCCTAAACCCTAAACCCTAAACCCTAAACCCTAAACCCTAAACCCTATGACCCTAAACCCTAAACCCTAAACCCTAAACCCTAAACCCTAAACCCTAAACCCTATGACCCTAAACCCTAAACCCTAAACCCTAAACCCTAAACCCTAAACCCTAAACCCTAAACCCTAAACCCTAAACCCTAAACCCTAAACCCTATGACCTAAACCCTAAACCCTAAACCCTAAACCCTAAACCCTAAACCCTAAACCCTAAACCCTAAACCCTAAACCCTAAACCCTAATGACCTAAACCCTATGACCTAAACCCTAAACCCTAAACCCTAAACCCTAAACCCTAAACCCTAAACCCTAAACCCTAAACCCTAAACCCTAAACCCTAAACCCTAAACCCTAAACCCTAAACCCTAAACCCTAAACCCTAAACCCTAAACCCTAAACCTATGACCTAAACCCTATGACCTATGACCCTAAACCCTAAACCCTAAACCCTATGACCCTAAACCCTAAACCCTATGACCTATGACCCTAAACCCTAAACCCTATGACCTATGACCTAAACCCTATGACCTAAACCCTAAACCCTAAACCCTAAACCCTAAACCCTAAACCCTAAACCCTATGACCCTAAACCCTAAACCCTAAACCCTGCCCTAAACCCTAAACCCTAAACCCTAAACCCTAAACCCTAAACCCTAAACCCTAAACCCTATGACCTAAACCCTATGACCCTAAACCCTAAACCCTAAATGACCCTAAACCCTAAACCCTAAACCCTAAACCCTAAACCCTAAACCCTAAACCCTATGACCCTAAACCCTAAACCCCTAAACCCTAAACCCTAAACCCTAACCCTAATGACCCTAAACCCCTATGACCTAAACCCTAAACCCTAAACCCTAAACCCTAAACCCTAAACCCTAAACCCTAAACCCTAAACCCTAAACCCTAAACCCTAAATGACCTAAACCCTATGACCTAAACCCTAAACCCTAAACCCTATGACCTAAACCCTAAACCCTATGACCTATGACCTATGACCTAAACCCTAAACCCTAAACCCTAAACCCTAAACCCTAAACCCTAAACCCTATGACCCTAAACCCTAAACCCTAAACCCTATGACCTAAACCCTAAACCCTAAACCCTAAACCCTAAACCCTAAACCCTATGACCCTAAACCCTAAACCCTAAACCCTATGACCTATGACCTATGACCTAAACCCTATGACCCTATGACCTATGACCCTAAACCCTAAACCCTAAACCCTAAACCCTAAACCCTAAACCCTAAACCCTAAACCCTAAACCCTAAATGACCTAAACCCTATGACCCTAAACCCTAAACCCTAAACCCTAAACCCTAAACCCTAAACCCTATGACCCTAAACCCTAAACCCTAATGACCTATGACCTATGACCCTAAACCCTAAACCCTAAACCCTATGACCCTAAACCCTAAACCCTAAACCCTAAACCCTAAACCCTAAACCCTAAACCCTAAACCCTAAACCCTAAACCCTAAACCCTAAACCCTATGACCTAAACCCTAAACCCTAAACCCTAAACCCTAAACCCTAAACCCTAAACCCTATGACCCTAAACCCTAAACCCTAAACCCTATGACCTATGACCTATGAACTAAACCCTAAATGACCTATGACCTATGACCTATGACCTAAACCCTAAACCCTATGACCTATGACCTATGACCCTAAACCCTAAACCCTAAACCCTAAACCCTAAACCCTAAACCCTATGACCCTAAACCCTAAACCCTATGACCTAAACCCCTAAACCCTAAATGACCTAAACCCTAAACCCTAAACCCTAAACCCTATGACCTAAACCCTAAACCCTAAACCCTAAACCCTAAACCCTAAACCCTAAACCCTAAACCCTAAACCCTAAACCCTATGACCTAAACCCTAAACCCTAAACCCTAAACCCTAAACCCTAAACCCTAAACCCTAAACCCTAAACCCTAAACCCTAAACCCTAAACCCTAAACCCTAAACCCTAAACCCTAAACCCTATGACCCTATGACCTAAACCCTAAACCCTAAACCCTATGACCTAAACCCTAAACCCTAAACCCTAAACCCTAAACCCTAAACCCTAAACCCTAAACCCTAAAACCCTAAACCCTAAATGACCTAAACCCTAAACCCTAAACCCTAAACCCTAAACCCTAAATGACCTAAACCCTAAACCCTAAACCCTAAACCCTAAACCCTAAACCCTAAACCCTAAACCCTAAACCCTAAACCCTAAACCCTAAACCCTAAACCCTAAACCCTAAACCCCTAAACCCTAAACCCTAAACCCTAAACCCTAAACCCTAAACCCTAAAACCCTAAACCCTAAACCCTAAACCCTAAACCCTAAACCCTAAACCCTAAACCCTAAACCCTAAACCCTAAACCCTAAACCCTAAACCCTAAACCCTAAACCCTAAACCCTAAACCCTAAACCCTAAACCCTAAACCCTAAACCCTAAACCCTAAACCCTAAACCCTAAACCCTAAACCCTAAACCCTAAACCCTAAACCCTAAACCCTAAACCCTAAACCCTAAACCCTAAACCCTAAACCCTAAACCCTAAACCCTATGACCTATGACCTATGACCTAAACCCTAAACCCTAAACCCTAAACCCTAAACCCTAAACCCTAAACCCTAAACCCTAAACCCTAAACCCTAAACCCTAAACCCTAAACCCTAAACCCTAAACCCTAAACCCTAAACCCTAAACCCTAAACCCTAAACCCTAAACCCTAAACCCTAAACCCTATGACCTAAACCCTAAACCCTATGACCTAAACCCTATGACCTAAACCCTATGACCTAAACCCTAAACCCTAAACCCTAAACCCTAAACCCTAAACCCTAAACCCTAAACCCTAAACCCTAAACCCTATGACCTATGACCTAAACCCTATGACCTAAACCCTAAACCCTAAACCCTAAACCCTAAACCCTATAACCCTATGACCCTAAACCCTAAACCCTAAACCCTATGACCTATGACCTATGACCTAAACCCTAAACCCTAAACCCTAAACCCTATGACCTAAACCCTAAACCCTAAACCCTAAACCCTAAACCCTAAACCCTAAACCCTAAACCCTAAACCCTAAACCCTAAACCCTAAACCCTAAACCCTAAACCCTAAACCCTATGACCTAAACCCTAAACCCTAAACCCTAAACCCTAAACCCTAAACCCTAAACCCTAAACCCTAAACCCTAAACCCTAAACCCTATGACCTAAACCCTATGACCCTAAACCCTAAACCCTATGACCTAAACCCTAAACCCTAAACCCTAAACCCTAAACCCTAATGACCTAAACCCTAAACCCTAAACCCTAAACCCTATGACCTAAACCCTAAACCCTAAACCCTAAACCCTAAACCCTAAACCCTAAACCCTAAACCCTAAACCCTAAACCCTAAACCCTATGACCTAAACCCTAACCCTATGACCTAAACCCTAAACCCTAAACCCTAAACCCTAACCCTAAACCCTAAACCCTAAACCCTAAACCCTAAACCCTATGACCTAAACCCTAAACCCTAAACCCTAAACCCTAAACCCTATGACCTAAACCTAAACCTAAACCTAACCCTATGACCTATGACCTATGACCTAAACCCTATGACCTAAACCCTAAACCCTATGACCTAAACCCTATGACCTAAACCCTATGACCTAAACCCTAAACCCTATGACCTATGACCTATGACCTATGACCTAAACCCTAAACCCTAAACCCTAAAACCCTAAACCCTAAACCCTATGACCTATGACCCTAAACCCTAAACCCTAAACCCTAAACCCTAAACCCTAAACCCTAAACCCTAAATGACCTAAACCCTAAACCCTAAACCCTAAACCCTAAACCCTAAACCCTAAACCCTATGACCTAAACCCTAAACCCTAAACCCTATGACCCTAAACCCTAAACCCTAAACCCTAAACCCTAAACCCTAAACCCTAAACCCTAAAACCCTATGACCTATGACCTAAACCCTATGACCCTAAACCCTAAACCCTAAACCCTAAACCCTAAACCCTAAACCCTAAACCCTATGACCCTAAATGACCTATGACCTATGATGACCTAAACCCTATGACCTAAACCCTATGACCTATGACCTATGACCTAAACCCTAAACCCTAAACCCTAAACCCTAAACCCTAAACCCTAAACCCTAAACCCTAAACCCTAAACCCCTAAACCCTAAACCCTAAACCCTAAACCCTAAACCCTAAACCCTATGACCTAAACCCTATGACCTAAACCCTATGACCCTAAACCCTAAACCCTAAACCCTAAACCCTAAACCCTAAACCCTAAACCCTAAACCCTAAACCCTAAACCCTAAACCCTAAACCCTAAACCCTAAACCCTAAACCCTAAACCCTAAACCCTAAACCCTAAACCCTAAACCCTAAACCCTAAACCCTAAACCCTAAACCCTAAACCCTAAAAATGACCTATGACCTAAACCCTAAACCCTAAACCCTAAACCCTAAACCCTAAACCCTAAACCCTAAACCCTAAACCCTAAACCCTAAACCCTAAACCCTAAACCCTAAACCCTATGACCTAAACCCTAAACCCTAAACCCTAAACCCTAAACCCTAAACCCTAAACCCTAAACCCTAAACCCTAAACCCTAAACCCTAAACCCTAAACCCTAAACCCTAAACCCTAAACCCTAAACCCTAAACCCTAAACCCTAAACCCTAAACCCTAAACCCTATGACCTAAACCCTAAACCCTAAACCCTAAACCCTAAACCCTAAACCCTAAACCCTAAACCCTAAACCCTAAACCCTAAACCCTAAACCCTAAACCCTAAACCCTAAACCCTAAACCCTAAACCCTAAACTGAACCCTAAACCCTAAACCCTAAACCCTAAACCCTAAACCCTAAACCCTAAACCCTAAACCCTAAACCCTAAACCCTATGACCTAAACCCTATGACCTAAACCCTATGACCTAAACCCTAAACCCTAAACCCTAAACCCTAAACCCTAAACCCTAAACCCTATGACCTAAACCCTAAACCCTAAACCCTAAACCCTAAACCCTAAACCCTAAACCCTAAACCCTATGACCTATGACCTATGACCTAAACCCTAAACCCTAAACCCTAAACCCTAAACCCTAAACCCTATGATGACCTAAACCCTAAACCCTAAACCCTAAACCCTAAACCCTAAACCCTAAACCCTAAACCCTATGACCCTAAACCCTAAACCCTAAACCCTAAACCCTAAACCCTAAACCCTAAACCCTAAACCCTAAACCCTAAACCCTAAACCCTAAACCCTAAACCCTAAACCCTAAACCCTAAACCCTAAACCCTAAACCCTAAACCCTAAACCCTAAACCCTAAACCCTAAACCCTAAACCCTAAACCCTAAACCCTAAACCCTAAACCCTAAACCCTAAACCCTAAACCCTAAACCCTAAACCCTAAACCCTAAACCCTAAACCCTAAACCCTAAACCCTAAACCCTAAACCCTAAACCCTAAACCCTAAAAACCCTAAACCCTAAACCCTAAACCCTAAACCCTAAACCCTAAACCCTAAACCCTAAACCCTAAACCCTAAACCCTAAACCCTAAACCCTAAACCCTAAACTGAACCCTAAACCCTAAACCCTAAACCCTAAACCCTAAACCCTAAACCCTAAACCCTAAACCCTAAACCCTAAACCCTACCCTAAACCCTAAACCCTAAACCCTAAACCCTAAACCCTAAACCCTAAACCCTAAACCCTAAACCCTAAACCCTAAACCCTAAACCCTAAAACCCTAAACTAAACCCTAAACTGAACCCTAAACCCTAAACCCTAAACCCTAAACCCTAAACCCTAAACCCTAAACCCTAAATGACCTATGACCTAAACCCTAAACCCTAAACCCTAAACCCTAAACCCTAAACCCTAAACCCTAAACCCTATGACCTATGACCTATGACCTAAACCCTAAACCCTAAACCCTATGACCTAAACCCTATGACCCTAAACCCTAAACCCTAAACCCTATGACCCTAAACCCTAAACCCTAAACCCTAAACCCTAAACCCTAAACCCTAAACCCTATGACCTAAACCCTAAACCCTAAACCCTAAACCCTATGACCTATGACCTAAAC
>OX940735.1:19487500-19492500 GCA_954870855.1 Scutellaria minor | reverse complement strand
TCATAAAAATATAATAGATGAGGAGCATGGCACAAGTCAAAAAGATACTGTTAGAGATAGAAAATAGGGGAATACAGGATAATAAAATCCAAATATACTCCAACTTCAGCACCCAGGTGGTCATATAAAATCCAAGAAAATAAGGGCCCATGAGAGACACATGTAATTTTCGATCATGCTACAAGCAGATACATACATACAAAGCAGATGAGTATATCACAAATATATAAACATAATATTCCCATCTACATGCTTAGACAAACCAAACCAAACCCACACAAACACAAATATATCAACCTGCATACTTGGGTAAAACAAAAGAAACCTATAAGCTCCAACAAACACACAGACCAGCAGGTCCAAGCAAGAATCAACCATAGGACCAACAAATGAAACCTGCACGAGGACAATTCTAAGAAAGGGTAGAAGAAAAGGGGATAGCAAGTTATACAGGCGGGGATATCCAACAAGCTGGACAAATCAAAATAAAATTACATCCACCGGGAAAAGAGAATATAAACATTTATAGACCTGTGTCTTTATCTTTCTAACCACTTCATCCACCGGGGTTGTAGAGTTTTCAAAAACAAGGAGATTCCTAGTTCTCCAAATGTAGAAGATTGTGCAACATACAGCGATTTTCTTGGCTTTCTTGAGAATAGGTCCCCCGGGTTCCTTTTTGATCCACTTTAGGGCACTAGAGATTGTACTCATAGCCCTTTGAATGCCTAACCATGATCTGATATGTCTCCAAATTGCTTTAGAAAAGCTGCACTGAAAGAATAGATGTGAGACGTTTTCCAACGATAGAGAGCAAAGAGGGCAAAAAGGATCAACATTAAGATAAGATAGATTATCCCTAGATGCAAGTCTACCTCTTAGAGCTAACCACACACAAAACGAGTACTTAGGGGGAATGAAATGTTTCCAAATAGCAGATTTCCAGAAATTAAGATCACCTTTTCTCCGAAAAATATCGTACAAACAAGATGAAGTGAGATGCAAGGGATCCATCAACATAGACAGTTTAGCAATGGCAGAATTAACAGAACCAAATATATTTACACATTCATTCCTAATCTCACAAATTCTTTTGATAAGAGGGGAATCATTTTTATTTGGGTTCCAAATCCAAATATTCTCATCAATATAATATGAATGCAGCCACTTAACCCACAAAGAATCAGATTTTAGATGAATGTTCCAAAGAATTTTGCAAAGAAGGCTTTTGTTCCAAGAGGATAAATCACGTAGGCCGAGGCCTTCTTCTTGCAATGGTAGACATGCATCATTCCAAGCAACCGGGCTTGTTTTCTTTCCCCATAAAAACAATCTACACAGTTTATAGATTCTAGAAATAACAGAGCTAAGGAGAGGGAAAATTTGTAACCAAAAACATTCAACCCCTTGGAGCACCGATTTTATAAGCAGCAACCTTCCTGCATAAGAGAGTGAGTTAGCAGTCCACGAGTTAATATATGCAGCAATTTTATCAAAAAGGGGGGAGTAATGAACAGCATTCAGCCTTTGGGCCGCCAATGGAACACCCAGATACCGAACCGACAAGGTTCCGGTTGGGAAATCAAGCAAATTCAGAATTTCATCAAGGTCTTGGCCAAATATTCCTGCTGTAAACACACAAGACTTTGAAGCATTAATATTGAGACCCGACACAGCCTTAAATTTTTCCAAACATTCACACAAAATTCTAACTGAGGGTACATCACCCCTTGAGAAAAGCATAAGGTCATCTGCAAAAGCAAGGTGAGATATATTCAATGAATCACATCTCGGGTGGAAATTGAAATCAGAATTCTCCGTTTTTGAAATAAGTAACCTCGATAGGTATTCCATACAAAGGATGAAGAGACTCGGGGACATCGGATCCCCTTGTCTAATACCTCTCTTACCAACAAAATGTCCATTAAGGCTTCCATTAATACTAACGGAGAAGGATGCAGTCGTAACACATTCAATAATCCAATTAACAAACGTTAAAGGAAAACCAAAAGCAGTAAGGATGTCATGCAAAAAGTCCCACGAAATTGTGTCATAAGCTTTCTTTAAATCAACTTTTATGGTACAACGAGGAGATATTCTTTTTCTTGAGTAATTCCTTAAGATTTCTTGTGCAAGAAAGATGTTATCAGTCATACTCCTACCGGTTGTGAAAGCTGCTTGAGCTGGATTTATTAAAAGAGGGAGAATTGGTTCAAGCCTTTTGGCCAAAAGCTTAGTTATGATTTTATAAATAACATTGCAGCAAGCTATTGGTCGAAAATCAGCCACAGAAGGGGAGTGATCAGATTTGGGGATTAAAGCAATAGAGGTGTGATTAATCTGTTTCAACAACTTACCGTTTCTAAAGAATTCGAGAATAGCATCACATACCTCATTACCAACAATCAACCATGATTTCTTGAAGAAAGCCGCCGAGTACCCATCGGGTCCAGGTGCCTTGTCATCACCGATATCAAAAAGGGCAGCTTTAATATCATCTTTAGAGAATGGTGCCACAAGGTCAGCTTTTTGTTGCTCTCCAAGGCAAGTACCAGATGTGATGATCAACGGATTAATGGGCTCTGTTTGGAATCTAGTTCCAAACAAGCCTCGGTAGAACGAGACAAAAGCTTCCGAGAGTTCCTGAAAAGATGTAGAGATATTTCCATTTTGGAGAGAGATAGATGCAAGGTGTCTTTTCAAAGAGTTCCTTTTAATAATGCTATGGAAAAATCTAGAGTTTCGGTCGCTTTGGACGAGGAAATTGCATTTTGCTTTTTGAGAGAGATAAGATTTTTCCACTTTTGTTAGAAAAACCGCTTTTTCTTTAAGTACAACATTTTCATTAAAAAGGGTAGCATTGAGAGGATCTTTTTCTAAAGAAATTTGATTTTGCTTAAGCTTAAGCTTAGCTTCTTTGACCCTTGAAGAGATATGACTAAAATGTTGAAGATTGAGCTTTGAGAGATGTTTTTTAAGACATTTCAACTTCTTGCATAAGATAAATTGGGATGTTCCTCTCCAATCACTTGCCCAGTTTTGAAGAACAGTTGGGAGAAAATCAGAGTGCAAAGACCACATGTTAAAAAATTTAAAAGGTTTCCTTAAGTTGAGAATATTTTGGAAAATGGAAACAATTACGGGGGAGTGATCCGAGAAAATCCCCGGAGGAGGGAGAAATGATTCACAAAGGAAACCAGCTGTTAACCAAGCCGGATTAATCAATGCCCTGTCCAATCTTATCCAAACAGATCTGTTAGTCCAAGAATAAAAACATCCAAATGATTTTACATCAACCAAACCCAAAGCTATGCACGTATCTTGAAAATCAGTTAGGTAATAATTCGTAAGAGCGGGACCATTTAGTTTTTCATTTGCATTTTTAACACAATTGAAATCCCCAACAATCAACCACGGTTCCAACAACATACTACCCAATTCAAACAATTTATCCCACAATGCACGTCGGGCCACCACAGAGTACAAACCATAGATAAAAGAAGCATAGAACACATTTTGCGTTACTTTGCATACAATTTTGCAATGCATAATTTGGGGGGAGAGCAAAGGAGCTCAAGTTTAACAGAACATGGATTCCAGCAGATAAGTATACGAGCATTACAACACGTATCAAAGTTATGCACATATGACCAACCAGGAAATTTCAATTTCATAATTACATCACAAACAAGGGAGATAGGACAGATATCAGATTCTAATTTTGTTTCTAAGAGGCAAATAATATCCAGATTGTGTTGTTTTATTAGGGAGACAATTTCTACTTGTTTTTTGGGATCTTTCAAACCCCTAACATTCCACGACATAATCTTCATAGAGAATCGGGGGGTTTAGAACGAGATTTTCGAGGGGCAGCCATCAAAGGCACAGAAACGTGAGGGGGGGCAGAAACAATAAGACTAGGGTCAGCTAAAGACTTACCTGCTGCTCCTAGCTTTTCCAGATTGAGCATCATCCTGTTTGAGCATTTTTCCCTTCAATTTTTTCCTTTGGTTCTTTGAGGCAACATCAACCAAAGCAGGAGCAGCTTTTTCCGACATCACCGAAACAGCGACTTCAGCTTTGTTTAAGAAAATTGCCTGCAAAGAAGGAGATTTAGGGGGTTCATAAACAGAATCGAAAGGAGAAGCAACCTGAGTGGGGAACAACTTAGCTGGAGGTTGGTCAATAGCATCATTGTTTTGAGCAGCCTTCGGAATAGCCTCATTCACACGAACATCAGAACTTTGGGCAGCCTCTGGGAGCAGAAGAGGCGGGGGATGAAGGTAGTCTTCCAATTCATGGGATGAGAAAGATGAAGCAGGAGATAGGCAGATGTTAAAGGGTACATCCGATGGGGTAGCAGGGTTGGTTTGTTTCAGTGAAGAGGCAGGGGATTTGGTTTGTTTTCCTGAAGGGGCAGGGATTGGATTAGAGGAGGGTTTAGCTGCCCAAATAGCAGTTTTGGGGAGATGGGAAACCGTAGGGTTGTTTGGGGTTTTCAATGGTATATTGGAGGCTGGGTAAGTCTTTTTAACTCCAGGGCAAGTGCCCTTGAAATGACCGAAATACGAACAAGAGGAGCAGAAACGGGGGTGGGTTTCAAAATGAACAAACTGATCAAATACCTGGCCATCCGGAAGTTTGATTTTGACAACTGATGGTAGCGGCAAGGCTGCATTTACTTCGATAAGGATGCGGGCATAAGAAGTCCTCTTTTTACCTTGAGTAAGTTTGTCGATGCAAATCGGTTTTCCAAGTTTTGAGGCTATTTTGCTGAAGGCATTACGGTGCCAACATTCGAACGGAAGGTTGGGGAATTTTGCCCAAACCGGGACCTTAGAGATGTTATCCAAATCAAGGATAACACCATTTGTGATCTTTCGTAACAGGACAGTTTTCCCTTCACACGAGTACGGTCCTTCTTGGAAGATTTTCTCCCAATCGGCCTTGGTTTTGAACCGGAAAATTACACAGCTTTTAATGTGCAAACTGAAGCTGCA
>OX940735.1:19452500-19457500 GCA_954870855.1 Scutellaria minor | reverse complement strand
TAACCAAAAATATATACAAATATTCATTCCTTAGGCTATTGGGTCAGAAGGAAATAAAGATAGGAAGCCCAGATTGCAACCCAAAGTAACAAGATCCAGTGATTAAAATTGGCCCAACAATGAAAGCCCATATCACTTCTATGGAAACTGGGCCCCTAAATTCGGCCCACCAGGCCCATTGGTCTGCAAGGAGCCCAAAATCAAAATTCGGCCCATAACTCATATATAGCCCAAGATAATTACCAAAATTCAGTCCATTCATGGTTATGATAGCCAAAAAGACAAGCCTATACATGTAAGAATTAAATCCCTTAATTTGTAACATCAGTATCAGCCCAAACATGCAAATTCAAGCCCAATACCCAAGCAAAATCATAATCCAGCACCCTTATATTGACCAAAGTCAATAAAAACCTGTTAGCAAAATAACTTCCACGGATAGAGCACATATGTTGACCAAAGTCAATAATATCATGCTAGCAAGAAGGTGCAAAAGTAAGTTAGAGGGCATGCCAACAAAGAACACAGAGAGGCCGTAACACCCAAACCCCAAAAAGAAGAATCCCAAACCCACAGAACACAAACCAAAAGCGAAACCTGTAAGAGTGCAATTTAAAGAAGGGGTAGAAGAGGAGGGGGTATCAAGATATACAAGCGGGGATATCCAACAAGCTGGACACTTCAAAACATAATTACATCCACCGGGAATAGAGAATATAAACATTTATAAACTTGTGTCTTTATCTTTCTAACCACTTCATCCACCGGGATTGTAGAGTTTTCAAAAATGAGGAGATTCCTAGTTCTCCAAATGTAGAAGATAGTGCAACAAAGGGCGATCTTCTTGGCTTTCTTGAGGATAGGTCCCCCGGGTTCCTTTTTGATCCATTTTAAGGCACTAGAGATTGTACTCATAGCCCTTTGAATGCCAAGCCATGATCTGATATCTCTCCAAATTGCTTTAGAAAAGCTGCACTCAAAGAATAGATGTGAGACATTTTCCAACGATAGAGAGCAAAGAGGGCAAAAAGGATCAATATTAAGATAAGATAGATTATCCCTAGATGCAAGTCTACCTCTTAGAGCTAACCATACACAAAACGAATACTTAGGTGGAATGAAATGCTTCCAAATAGCAGATTTCCAGAAATTTAGGTCACTTTTTTTCCGAAAAATGTCATACAAAGAAGATGAAGTGAGATGCAATGGATCCATTAAAAGAGACAGCTTGGCGATGACAGAATTAACAGAACCAAAAGTATTAACACATTCATTCCTAATCTCACAAATTCTTTTGATAAGTGGAGAATCATTCTTGTTTGGGTTCCAAAACCAAATATTCTCATCAATATAATATGAATGCAGCCATTTCACCCACAGAGAATCAGATTTTAGATGAATGTTCCAAAGAATTTTGCAAAGAAGGGCTTTGTTCCAAGAGGATAAATCACGTAGGCCGAGGCCTCCCTCTTGAAATGGAAAACATACATCATCCCATGCAACCGGGCTTGTTTTCTTTCCCCACAAAAACAATCTACACAGTTTATAAATTCTAGAAATAACAGAGCTAGGAAGAGGGAAAATCTGTAACCAAAAACATTCAACCCCTTGGAGTACCGATTTGATAAGCAGCAACCTTCCTGCATAAGAGAGTGAGTTAGCAGTCCATGAATTAATGTATGCAGCAATTTTATCAAAGAGGGGGGAGTAGTGAACAACATTCAGCCTTTGGGCGGCCAATGGAACACCCAAATACCGAACCGGTAAGGTTCCGGTTGGGAAATCAAGCAAATTCAAAATTTCCTCAAGGTCTTGGCCAAATATTCCGGCTGTAAACACACAAGACTTTGCAGCATTAATATTGAGACCTGAGACAGCCTTAAAGCTATCCAAACATTCACATAAGATTTTGACTGAGGGTACATCACCCCTTGAGAAAAGCATAAGATCATCTGCAAAAGCAAGGTGAGATATATTCAAAGAGTCACATCTCGGGTGGAAATTGAAATCAGAATTCTCCGTTTTTGAAATGAGCAACCTCGATAGGTATTCCATACAAAGGATGAAGAGACTTGGGGACATCGGATCCCCTTGTCTAATACCTCTCTTACCAACAAAATGTCCATTAAGGCTTCCATTAATGCTAACGGAGAAAGATGCAGTCGTAACACATTCAATAATCCAATTAACAAATGTTAAAGGAAAACCAAACGCAATAAGAATATCATGCAAAAAGTCCCACGAAATTGTATCATAAGCTTTCTTTAAATCCACTTTTATGGTGCAACGAGGAGATATTCGTTTTCTAGAGTAATTCCTTAAGATTTCTTGTGCAAGAAAGATATTATCAGTCATACTCCTACCGGTTGTGAAAGCTGCTTGGGCTGGATTTATTAAAACTGGGAGAATCGGTTCAAGCCTTTTGGCCAAAAGCTTAGTTATGATTTTATAAATAACATTGCAGCAAGCTATTGGTCGAAAATCAGCCACAGAAGGGGAGTGATCAGATTTGGGGATTAAAGCAATAGAGGTGTGATTAATCTGTTTCAACAACTTACCGTTTCTAAAGAATTCAAGAATAGCATCACATACCTCATTACCAACAATCGACCATGATTTCTTGAAGAAAGCTGCCGAGTACCCATCGGGTCCAGGCGCTTTGTCATCACCGATATCAAAAAGGGCAGCTTTAATATCATCGTTGGAGAACGATGCCACAAGGTCAGCTTTTTGTTGCTCTCCAAGGCAAGTACCAGATGTGATGATCAATGGATTAATGGGTTCTGTTTGGAATCTAGTTCCAAATAAGCCTTGATAGAACGAGACAAAAGCTTCCGAGAGTTCCTGAAAAGATGTAGAGATATTTCCATTCTGGAGAGAGATAGATGCAAGGTGTCTTTTCAAAGCGTTCCTTTTAATAATGCTATGGAAAAACTTAGAGTTTCGGTCGCTTTGGATGAGGAAATTGCATTTTGCTTTTTGAGAGAGAAAAGATTTTTCCACTTTTGTTAGAAAAACAGCTTTTTCTTTAAGTACACCATTTTCATGAAAAAGGATAGCATTGAGAGGATCTTTTTCTAAAGAAATTTGGTTTTGCTTAAGCTTAAGCTTAGCTGCTTTGACCCTTGAAGAAATATGACTGAAATGTTGAAGATTGAGCTTTAAGAGATGCTTTTTAAGATATTTCATCTTCTTACATAAGATAAATTGGGATGTTCCTCTCCAAACATTCGTCCAATTTTGAAGAACAGTTGGAAGAAAATCAGAGTGCAAAGACCACATGTTGAAAAATTTAAACGGTTTCCTTAAGTTGAGAGTATTCTGGAAAATAGAAACAATTACAGGAGAGTGATCTGAGAAAATCCCCGGAGGAGGGAGGAATGATTCACAAAGGAAACCAGCTGTTAACCAAGCCGGATTAATCAATGCCCTGTCCAATCTTATCCAAACAGATCTGTTAGTCCAAGAATAAAAACATCCAAACGATTTTACATCCATCAAACCCAAAGCAATGCACGCATCTTGAAAGTCAGTTAGGTAATAATTCGTAAGAGTAGGACCATTTAGTTTTTCATTTGCATTTTTAACACAATTGAAATCCCCAACAATCAACCACGGTTCCAACAACATACTACCCAATTCAAACAATTTATCCCACAATGCACGTCGAGCCACCACAGAGTACAAACCATAGATAAAAGAGGTATAGAACACATTTTGCGTTACTTTGCATACGATTTTGCAATGCATAATTTGGGGGAGGGAGCAAAGGAGATCAAGTTTAACAGAACATGGATTCCAGCAGATAAGAATACGACCATTACAACACGTATCAAAGTTATGCACATATAACCAACCAGGAAAATTCAATTTCATAATTACATCACAAACAAGGGAGATAGGACAAATATCAGATTCTAATTTTGTTTCTAAGAGGCAAATAATATCCAGATTGTGTTGTTTAATTAGGGAGGCAATTTCTACTTGTTTTTTGGGATCTTTCAAACCCCTAACATTCCAAGACATAATTTTCATAGAGAGTCAGGAGGTTTAGAACGAGATTTTCGAGGGGCAGCCATCAAAGGCACAGAAACGTGAGGGGGGGCAGAATCAATAATACTAGGGTCAGCTAAAGACTTACCTGCTGCTCCTAGCTTTCCAGATTGAGCATCATCCTTTTCCGAGAGATGAGTAGCTGTTACTTTGTCCAAAGGATCAGCCTCTTGTTTGTGTTTTTTTTCCTTAGTTTTTTTCTTTTTGTTTCTCGAGACTCCCTCACTGAAAGACGCACTAGCAAGCTCCGATTCTCCCAGAACTGCTGGTTCAACCTCATCCAGGGAAGTAGTCTGCAAAACAGGAAGCTGAGGATGTACACCAGAGGAAGGACAAGAGGGAACAGAACTATAGATAGGTGACTTAGCTGGATTATGCTCGGAGGCACCCAAAGGATCAGGGGCAGGATCCATCACTATTGAAATTGCTTTCGGAAGAGCAAGCGGAGGCGGATGTAGGTATTCTTCATGGTCATGAGAGGTAGAAGAAGACGAAGGTGATCCACAAATGTCAAACGGTTTATCTGGTAGTCCATGGGATTTAGGGATAGGGGCACGAACACAAGATTCCGGGAGGGAAGAGAGGTTAGAAGCAGATATATGGTAAGGGGGTTTTGCCGCCCAAGTAGCATTTTTGGGCAGCGGACGAGTTAGGTTGGTATGAGGGGGTTTAGGTGGGATGTTATGAGACGGGGGGGTTTGTTTGGATGAGGGACAAGTACCTTTGAAGTGGCCAAAGGAGGAGCAAGTCAAGCAAAAGCGGGGGTGCGACTCAAAATGGACAAATTGTTCGAAAATCTGTCCATCAGGTAGTTGAACTTTAACAACCGAGGGTAGGGGGAGAGCGGAGTTCACTTCAATAAGGATTCGGGCATAAGATGTTCTTTGTTTGCCTTGAGTGAGCTTATCCACACAAATTGGTCTCCCGATTTTGGATGCAATCTTGCT
>OX940735.1:19420000-19425000 GCA_954870855.1 Scutellaria minor | reverse complement strand
CGGCACGAGCGCTCTCCTGCCTCGGTCGATGTCGGTTTCCCGTGCTGGATACCTGATGGGAAGGCATTCCATTCGGCTAAGTTGTCCCGATTCCGTCCTGCGTCCGTGCGCCTCTCGGCACACGAGGCGCGGATGGACCTCACGGCATACGTTGTGGCGTCTCGATCCGTGTGCTCCCGAACGGGTTCCCGAATCGACGATCCACGACGGCGTGCTCGATCTCTCGGATGCGGAACACCCGTGGGTATGAGGCGTTGTCCTCCTATTGTCCCGAAAGAAAAAGGCTTCTTGCGAACGACGGTCGTTCCGGTTTTGAACCCTCGCCCCCGCGGCGTGGATCATGCCGGGACGACGTCGGTGAGGAATGCTACCTGGTTGATCCTGCCAGTAGTCATATGCTTGTCTCAAAGATTAAGCCATGCATGTGTAAGTATGAACTAATTCAGACTGTGAAACTGCGAATGGCTCATTAAATCAGTTATAGTTTGTTTGATGGTACCTGCTACTCGGATAACCGTAGTAATTCTAGAGCTAATACGTGCAACAAACCCCGACTTCTGGAAGGGATGCATTTATTAGATAAAAGGTCGACACGGGCTCCGCCCGTTGCTGCGATGATTCATGATAACTCGACGGATCGCACGGCCTTCGTGCCGGCGACGCATCATTCAAATTTCTGCCCTATCAACTTTCGATGGTAGGATAGTGGCCTACTATGGTGGTGACGGGTGACGGAGAATTAGGGTTCGATTCCGGAGAGGGAGCCTGAGAAACGGCTACCACATCCAAGGAAGGCAGCAGGCGCGCAAATTACCCAATCCTGATACGGTGTCACGGGATGCCGCCTCAATCCTCGGGATTACCCGGGATTCCGTGACTTATTACTTATCAATCGGGCCGCCCTTGAGGGCCGCCCCGCAAACTGCACCAACGGATGCAAGACTCTTCCAAGTCTAAGTCTTTAGGTGCTAGTCAGATTTTGTAAATGGCATTTATGCCACCGGTATGCCCCTATGGGCATTTTTGTCGCTGTATATAGCTTTATGATGTATGCTTAGAGCAGTAGCCTTTATTTTTTTTAAGCATATATAGGGGGGATATGATCCAGAAAGACCACCCGAGCAACGTTGCCTAGAGCCTCCCCCCTCTCTAGCCAACAATTGTAAAGCACAGTTTATGCCATATTGTAATGATTATCGCATTTAATATAATGAAGCTTTCGAATTTCTTATATTGCTGTGCCACTAAAGCGCCTCTGGCGTGATTGCGTCGCATCAGCTTGTGCCCACAAGCAAGCTACGCCGAGTTTAGGCGGAAGTAATCGGACGAGCCGATTACTAGCCGCACGGTTGCGCTCTCTTTATACACACTACGAAGCGCCCCGTGACAGTTGGTATCAGAGCCTCGGCTCCTGATCCGCTGGGCCGAGGCAGAATGTCGGTTGACGGTGATTCTACTGTGGGAGGTAGAGGGGAAGGGCACGCCCGACCCCCGAATGGGAACCAAAGGATTGCCCACCTCGAGGAGGAGGTCGGACACCTAACGGAAAGGACCGAGGAGCTCGAGTCGCTCGCTTCCGACCTCCGTCATGAGTTGGACGAGTGTCGGGAAGCTTGCAAAACACTAACTGAGGCCTTGAGGGCAAATAGTGCGGGTGTGGCGAACCGGGAACTGGAGGAAATGAGAATTCAGATCGGGTTGCTACAACGAGCAGTCAGCAACAGCGCACCTGTTGTGATGGACCATGCGCCTAGGTTTCGGGTGCCTGAACCGAAATCCTACGGCGGTGCGAGGGATGCAAAGGAAGTCGAGAACTTCCTGTTCGACATGGAACAATACTTTCTGGCGGCCAATATCGAGGATGAGGGCCGAAAGGTGTCTACCGCCACTATGTATTTGACGGGTGATGCCAAATTGTGGTGGCGAACCAAATACCAGGAGATTGAGGCACGTCGGTTGCGGCTCGACACATGGGAACTTCTCCGGAATGCCATTAGGCAACAGTTTTTCCCGGAGAACGTCGAGTACAATGCAAGGCGTGCATTGCGAGAGCTTAAGCACACTGGTGCTATCCGGGAATATGTGAAAGCTTTCTCGACGCACATGCTCGACATCCGAGACATGTCCGAGAAGGACAAGCTCTTCACATTCATGGAAGGTCTGAAACCATGGGCACGAACTGAGTTACAGCGCCAACGGGTTGAGGATTTGAGTGCCGCCATGGGAGCGGCTGAGCGGCTAATGGATTATAGTACCGAGCCCCGAAGTAACAATGGTGGTAATACTCGGCAGGCGGCTAGTTCTAATGGCCAAGCCAGAGGGGGCGGTGCTAACTCCTATAGGCCGAATCCCGGAAGAAGTGGGGGAGAGAGACAATCCACCACTCGTTCCGGCCCACAGGGAAGTTCCAATCGGGGAAAGCCCCAACAGGACAACAAACAAGGTACATCCCAAAGAAGTGCGGGTTGCTTTCTTTGTGATGGGCCTCACCGCATCAAGGACTGTCCGAAAAAGCAGTTGTTGAATGCTATTACGGGACTTGCCGGGTCGGGAAAGCAGAATGAAGCAGGCGCATCCACTAGCGGTGGGGGTGACTCGGAGGGTGAAGAGGAGAACCTCGGAGCCATCGCCCACTGGTGCAATGCCCTATCTCAGAATGTGGCCGCTAAGAGACAGGTGCCGCCGAAGAGAACTAAAACGGCACCGGCTCTTGAGGGTCAGACTGACGGGGATCAGCCCCCTAAAACTCAGAAATCAAAAGGACTGATGTTCGTGGACGTAAAGATAAATGGGAAGCCTGTGCGAGCTATGATCGACACAGGTGCCACCCATAACTACTTAGCAAGCGCCGAAGTGGCGAGACTTGGGCTTGTGCTGGAGAAATCTGTGGGGCGAGTTAAGGCTATCAATTCCGCTGCGCAACCTATCGCCGGGGTCGCCAAGTCTGTGCTTGTGCGACTTGGTCCCTTTGAGGGAAGGACTAACTTGTCCGTTGTGACGATGGACGACTTCAAGCTCATTCTAGGGCTTGAATTTTTACGAGATACTCGGACGGTGGTGATGCCACACGTCGACTCTTTGATGATGATGAGAAACAAACCATGCATCATTCCCACTTTGGCCGGCAGGACGGGCGAGAAAAGTCTGTCGGCCTTGCAGTTTGAGAAAGGGTGCAGGCGGAATGAGCCTTCCTTCCTGTGCACCCTGAGGTTCGAAGAGATGGAGGAAAGGTCGGGTCCCATTCCCGACGTTATAAAGAAGCTGCTCAATGAATTCGAGGATGTGATGCCGGATCAACTACCTCGTAGGCTCCCGCCGAAGAGGGAAATTGATCATGACATCGAATTGGTGCCTGGCATGAAGCCTCCTGCCAGAGCACCTTACCGTATGAGCCAACCTGAGCTCGAGGAGCTTAGGAAACAATTGAGGGAGATGCTGGAGTGCGGGATGATCAGGCCCGCCAAATCGCCGTATGGAGCCCCCGTACTATTCCAAAAGAAATCTGATGGCTCTTTACGAATGTGTTGCGATTATCGGGCACTGAACAAGATCACAGTGAAAAATAAATATCCCATACCATTGGTGGCGGACTGCTTCGACCGACTCAGTCGGGCGAAGTACTTTACAAAGATTGACTTGCGTTCGGGCTATTGGCAAGTCCGAATCAAGGAAGGAGATGAGGCCAAAACCACCGTGGTGACTCGATATGGGGCGTATGAGTTCCTAGTCATGCCTTTTGGCTTGACAAATGCCCCCGCTACTTTCAGCACCTTAATGAACCAGGTACTCCACGGTTTTCTTGATGAATTTGTGGTTGTGTACCTGGACGACATCGTAGTCTATAGCGAGACCTTGGCGGATCATCTTGAACATCTCCGCAAGGTCCTCGCAAGACTACGTGAGCACGAATTGTATGCGAAATCCTCGAAGTGCTCATTTGCTCAGGAAAGAATCAGCTTCCTGGGCCACATTGTGGAGAGAGGCAGGATCCGCATGGATCCAAAGAAGGTGCAGGCCATTCAAGATTGGCAGCCGCCGGGGAACGTTCATGAAGTGAGATCGTTCCTTGGGTTGGCAAACTACTATCGGAGATTTGTTGAGGGCTACTCCGAAAAAGCACGGCCGCTCACGGATTTGACGAAAAAGACGGAGACTTGGAATTGGTCACCCCAATGCCAAGTCGCCTTCGAAAACTTGAAGAGAGTTATCATGACCGACCCTGTGCTAGCGCTACCCGATTTATCGAAGCCATTCGTGGTGGAGACCGATGCATCTGACTTTGCACTAGGGGGAGTCTTGATACAAGATGGACATCCTGTTGCCTTCGAGAGCCGGAAGTTAAAGGATGCCGAGAGGCGCTACCCAGCGCACGAGAAGGAGTTGCTGGCCGTTGGCCATTGCCTAAGACAATGGCGACATTACTTGTTGGGCTTACCATTCATTGTCAAGACAGATAACACGGCTGTTAGCCACTTCTTGACACAACAGAAGTTGACTGGAAAGCAGGCACGGTGGCAAGAGATGCTGTCGGAGTTCAGCTTCACGCTGGAGTATCGTGCGGGTTCCAGCAACCATGTTGCTGATGCCCTAAGTCGGAGGGCGGATTTGGGAGACCAACAGGTGGCAGCCGCGCTCTCCTCGAGCAGAGTTGCCACCCAACTGACGGACCAGATACGCGAGCTAACGAAGGCAGACCCTGCAGCTCAGTCTCTGGTCAACCTGGTCGGGCAGGGTAAAACCCGACAATTTTGGTTACAGGAGGGAATTTTGAGGACCAAGGGAAACCGCCTCTACGTACCGAAGGGCGGGGACCTGCGGAAATCAATCATCGCTGAGTGCCATGATACATTGTGGGCGGGACATCCTGGAGAGGAGCGTACTGTGGCCTTAGTCCAGCGGGCTTACTACTGGCCACAGATGCGGGATGATATTGATACTTATGTGCGTACTTGTCTTGTATGCCAACAGGATAAGACGGATAGGCAGAAGAAGGCCGGCTT
>OX940735.1:19292500-19300000 GCA_954870855.1 Scutellaria minor | reverse complement strand
ACGGCATCTCCAACCGGCCTCTTCAATCATCGGCACGAGCGCTCTCCTGCCTCGGTCGATGTCGGTTTCCCGTGCTGGATACCTGATGGGAAGGCATTCCATTCGGCTAAGTTGTCCCGATTCCGTCCTGCGTCCGTGCGCCTCTCGGCACACGAGGCGCGGATGGACCTCACGGCATACGTTGTGGCGTCTCGATCCGTGTGCTCCCGAACGGGTTCCCGAATCGACGATCCACGACGGCGTGCTCGATCTCTCGGATGCGGAACACCCGTGGGTATGAGGCGTTGTCCTCCTATTGTCCCGAAAGAAAAAGGCTTCTTGCGAACGACGGTCGTTCCGGTTTTGAACCCTCGCCCCCGCGGCGTGGATCATGCCGGGACGACGTCGGTGAGGAATGCTACCTGGTTGATCCTGCCAGTAGTCATATGCTTGTCTCAAAGATTAAGCCATGCATGTGTAAGTATGAACTAATTCAGACTGTGAAACTGCGAATGGCTCATTAAATCAGTTATAGTTTGTTTGATGGTACCTGCTACTCGGATAACCGTAGTAATTCTAGAGCTAATACGTGCAACAAACCCCGACTTCTGGAAGGGATGCATTTATTAGATAAAAGGTCGACACTGTTAGGATGTATACTATAAGCCTAGTTTTTTGTATGAACATCGTTTATGGAATGAGAATCACATTGGTCATATGTTTGCATTTTATATTTGTTATATATGTTTATGCAATGTCCAATTAATTTATATTATAGATAACTTGGTGTGTGGTGCCACACAGAAGATCATGTTATCAGTTTCTTATAAATTATAAATAGTAGCTCACAACCAAGATGGATTTGGACAAATCATCGGAATGGTTGTAGTGTAGTTTGGTATTAGTCTGTCTTGACTATAAAACTACACTAGTACACTTTGTGTGTATTGAGCAGGACCATTTGAGGTTGTTCGTTTTATACTGACTATATAATAGAACAAGACCTCTGTTATTATGGATGTACATCTTCTTAATCCCTATATAATAACGGGCACGTATGCTCAATGTTTATTTCTTTAATTTGCCAATGGGTGAGATTTATTCATAAATCAATAAACTCGGTGAGTTGGGAGATAGCATTGTTTATATGGTGTTCTGTTGATTATAGAAGGAATCCGTGTCCTAATTATTTAGGATGATAATGTCCCCTTGAGGAGCTCATAAGGATTATCATGTAAACCCTGCAGGTGGATTTAATCCGACATGATAATAAGGATGAGTGGTACTACTCTTGGAATTAGATGTAAATTATTTAAGTTGTCAGTAACTTATTTAATTTACGGACATTCGATATCTTAAACACGGGGAAATAAATGTACACATAATAAGGAGCCCATATTAAATATGGGATTGGGATGGTAGTTCAATAATAATTCTCTAGTGGACTGAATTATTATTGATGGGCTTCAGTTATGTGTTCGGGCCGAACGCAGGATACTAAAGCCCATCAGGAGGCCCAACCCAATTCCTCCTCTAGGTCCCTGGTGTAGCCTATATATAGCTCCTTTCATCAGCGCCTCTCATAACACAGAACACAGATCACAGAAAACACGTGATAAGTGAGAGAGAGCGGAACTGATTTTTCTCGAAGGATCGTTGGCCACGCAACGTTCGAGAAGGGCTCAGAGGAATACATCAGAAGATCAAGAGGTCTACAAGGGTATGATTTCTTTCCGCTGCGATTTATCTTTGGATCCCGATTCCGATAGCATAGGGCCGGCGATCCGTCGGTTCCAACAATTGGTATCAGAGCCACGGTTTCTGGTTCTATGTAATTGGATCGGTTATATATTACGATCTTATGCTTTTTCATACGTTTTATATTCAGATTGTATGATAGTAGGATTGCATAGGATAACTCGGTTTTGCAGGTTACCTATATATCCAACTATTATGGTCTGTATGTATGTTTAATGTATGATCTAAACCCTCGGACCTGTCGAGGTTTTTATTTTGGGTTGGTTGCATGATTGTAATAGTAAAAACACGGCGGTTTGTCGTGTTAGGTTTTACATATTCTTGATTTGTTCTCGATGTAATTTTGTTCGATCTCATATGGTGTATTCTGATCGTACTAGATTCTGTATAGGGTTTGGTAGATGTTCGAACTAGATTCTGTATAGGATTGGTAGATGTTCGAACTAGATTCTGTATAGGATTCCTGTTCGATCGAGACTTCTATTCGAACTAGGATTGGCGTTCGAAGGGGCTGTTCGATCAAGATTGCTAGGCGCTGGAACAGATTGCTCGATGGGGCTGATCGATCAGATCAGTAGATTGGCGCTGATTCTGTGCAACAACCTGCTGGATTTGCGCAACAATCGCTGGATTTGGCGCTGATTCTGTTCGCTGGATGTTGGTGCTGATTACGGTTTTAAACCCTAATTTTAGCAGGCAATCTAGCAGGTCGATCCCCGTTTAGCAGGCAAACATTCAATCGAAGTGGCCATAATAGTTGGATTTATATTATTCCGTATTTATTGCCTTTCTATTTGTTTGTTGTTTTATCAAGCATGCTTTTGAATGTTATATGTTATTGCATGCTAAAATCCCTCATTTAAATAACTAAGTGGGAGAGGGATTTATTTTGAATAAATCCCATAGCCTCCATTACTGGTTTGTAAGTGATGCATTTAAACTTACACGTTGGCTTTGAGTGCCTTCTTCCACATCGGATGAGTTTGATTGCGGATCACTGGATCAAACTTCCTCTAAGGATAATTATAGAAAATTATTTAGGAGCGTATGATCTTCTCCATCTGAAGAGATACAATCCTAGATAATGGACTTAGTATTAAGAAATGGTACACACTTAGGTGCATATGATAGTATCCTTCCCATCGGAGTAAGTGCTGTTGTTTGCATGGCTGAAGCTAAACCAACTATTAATTTTATTTTGTTTGACAAGATAATGAAATTAATGGGTAAAACCTCCTCTTACAAATGTTTGAATTAGCATACGTCCACACTATCGTGGCATGCGAAGTTCACGGTGTTTTTGAGGTGTTGGTGAATTTAATTATATTGTTTGAGGGAACAATATAGGCTTTAAATTCTATATGTTATGACCTGTGTATTTATTTATTTATTTATATGATTCTCAGGATTTCATTATGTCTTTCAATCCACTTGCTGTTATACTCAAAGAAAACAAACTTACTGGTCCTAATTATATTGACTGGAAAAGAAACCTGGATATTGTCCTAACTGCTGAGGAGTACAAGTTTGTACTCCATGAGCACTGTCCTGACATGCCTGATGAAAACTCTACTGAAGAGGAGAAAGCGCATTATAGAAAGTGGGTTAAGGCAGATGAGATGGCGCGGTGTTACATTTTGGCTTCCATGTCAAATGTACTGCAACATCAGCATCAGGCCATGCCCACTGCCTATGATATGATGCACAATCTTAGAGAACTCTTCGGACACCAGAGTCGGGCTGCCAGACAGGAGGCAATGAGAAACTTAATGACGACCACCATGTCTGAAGGGACACCTGTGAGTGATCACGTCCTTAAGATGATGGCTCATTTGAATGAGATGGAAGTCCTTGGAGCTGAAATCGATGGGGAAACCCAGGTCGATATCGTGCTCCAAACACTGCCTAAGAGTTTTGAGCAGTTCCGCCTTAATTATAATATGAACAAAAGGATGTATTCCTTGGCGGAACTTCTGACAGAACTCAAATCGGCAGAAGGACTATTTCGTCAAAGTGCTCAAGCTTACGTTGCTGAAAATGTTTCTAATTCTAAGCCGAAAGGTGGAAAGAAGAAAAAGAAACAGAATCCTTCGGCAAACAAAGCGAATGGACCTCAAAAGGCTGGGCCACAAGGTGGCGTGAAAAAGCCGAAGGGCAAGTGCTTCTCATGCAAGCAGCCTGGACATTGGAAGGTAGATTGTCCCAAGAAAAAGGAGAACAAAGAAGGTAAATCTTACTCACTAATTACTGAAACATGTTTAGCGGTGTTATCTACCGGTACCTGGTGTGTAGATACGGGAGCCACTGATCATGTCTGCAATTCTTTGCAGGGGTTCCAGGAAACCAGGCGACTTAGTGAGGGCGAGATTACCATCTACATGGGCAACGCTACGAAAGTGGCGGCAGTTGCAGTGGGAGATGTTTATTTATCTTTTGATAGGAACAAGACTTTGGTTTTGAGGAATTGTCTTTACGTACCTTCTTTTAGAAAGAACTTGATTTCGGTTTCTAAGTTATTTTTGGATGGATATTCTGTTTCTTTTGATGGCAAAGTGGTTGTCAAGAAAAATAGGGTTATTGTCTGTTCTGGTACGTTGGTTGGCAATTTATATACTCTTAATCCAATAACTCCTACGATGCAACAACTGGAAATTAATAATACATCTTCTAACTCAAATAAGAGAAAAGAACCTTCTAAAATGAACCAAACATATCTTTGGCATCTAAGACTAGGTCACATTAACTTGAGTAGGATTCAAAGGTTGATAGCCGATGGACCTTTGAGTTCATTGGAAGTGGAAAACTATCCGACCTGCGAGTCCTGCTTGGAAGGAAAAATGACCAAGAGGCCTTTTAAAGCCAAGGGGTATAGAGCCAAAGAAGTGTTGGAATTGGTTCATTCTGATTTGTGTGGTCCTATGACTATCCAGGCAAGAGGTGGTTTCGAATATTTTGTCTCATTTATAGACGATTTTTCGAGATATGGGTATATTTATTTGATGCGCCGCAAGTCTGAGTGCTTTGATAAATTCAAAGAGTACAAGGCTGATGTGGAGAAGCGTCATGGTAAATGTATCAAAACACTACGATCTGATCGTGGTGGCGAGTACCTCTTAGGAGAGTTTAGGAATTACTTATCAGAGGCTGGGATTCAATCCCAATTGTCTGCACCTGGTACACCCCAACAGAACGGTGTGGCAGAACGAAGGAATAGAACTCTCATGGAAATGGTTAGATCGATGATGAGTTATTCGGAATTACCGAATTCGTTTTGGGGATATGCCCTGGAAACGGCAGCGTATATTCTAAACTTGGTACCTTCTAAGACAGTACCCTCTACTCCCACAGAATTGTGGAATGGGCGTAAGCCTAGTCTTAAACACATTCGGATTTGGGGTAGTCCAGCACATGTGCTGAAGGGAGATGCTGATAAGTTGGAATCTCGTACGGATGTTCGGCTGTTTGTGGGCTATCCTAGAGGAACGAAAGGTGGTTTATTTTATAGTCCTAAGGATCAGAAGGTCATTGTTAGCACAAATGCCCGATTCTTAGAAGAGGACTATGTAATGAACCACAAGCCCACGAGTAAAATTGTTCTAGAGGAAATCAGAGGGGAAATCCCTACCTTAGTACCACTAGTACAAGATGAGATACCACAGGGGTCTGCACCATGTGTCACTAATGATACACAATTACCACAAGTGCCTCGTCGTAGTGGGAGGGTTGTTAGACAGCCTGATAGATTCATGTTTTTGGGAGAGTCTTCGGACTTGGTATCTGGTGAACATGAATCTGATCCTTGGACCTATGACGAAGCACTCCAAGATAAAGATGCAGTATCTTGGCAAAAAGCTATGAATTCTGAATTAGAATCTATGGATTCTAATCAAGTCTGGGAGCTAGTAGAACCACCAAATGGTGTAAAAGCCATTGGATGTAAGTGGGTCTACAAAAGAAAAAGAGGATCAGACGGGAAAGTAGAAACTTTCAAAGCAAGGCTTGTTGCGAAGGGGTACACTCAAAAAGAAGGAATCGATTATGAGGAAACCTTTTCGCCGGTAGCCATGCTTAAGTCTATCCGGATTCTTTTGTCTATTGCTGCTCATATGAATTATGAGGTTTGGCAAATGGATGTCAAGACTGCTTTCCTTAACGGTAGTCTTGAAGAAAACATCTATATGAAGCAACCAGAAGGGTTCGTTGCAAAGGGCAAAGAGCATCTTGTGTGTAAGCTTAATCGGTCCATTTATGGATTGAAACAAGCTTCGAGATCTTGGAACATCCGTTTTGATGAGGTAATCCAGTCTTATGGATTCATTCAATGTCCGGATGAGTCATGTGTATACAAGAAGAGTGATGGAAACGTGGTGGTATTTCTTGTACTATACGTAGATGACATCTTGCTCATTGGCAACAATGTCAAGGTGTTGTCAGACGTAAGGGTATGGCTGTCCAAGCAGTTTGATATGAAGGACTTGGGAGAAGTAGGACATATTCTTGGGATCAAAGTGATAAGAGATCGCAAGAAAAGAATGTTATGCTTATCTCAAGCTTCGTACATTGATACCATTCTAGCTCGTTTTAGCATGCAAAACTCCAAGAAAGGTTTTCTACCTTTTCGACATGGAGTACCTTTATCTAAGGAGATGTGTCCTAAGACACCAAAGGAGATAGAGGACATGAAGGCAGTTCCTTATGCTTCGGCCGTAGGAAGCCTAATGTATGCAATGCTATGTACGAGGCCAGATATCTGTTTTGCCGTGGGCATGGTTAGCAGATATCAAAGTAACCCAGGACAAGGACATTGGACTGCGGTAAAGCATATTTTAAAGTACCTGAAAAGGACTAGAAATTATATGCTGGTTTACCAAGCAGATGATGTGCTTCCTGTGGGTTACACAGATTCTGATTTCCAGTCGGATAGGGACAACAGTAAATCTACCTCGGGTTATGTGTTTACCTTAGGAGGTGGAGCCATTATATGGAGGAGTGTTAAGCAGAAATGCGTTTCAGACTCCACCATGGAAGCTGAGTATGTGGCAGCCTCTGAGGCAGCCAAAGAAGCTGTATGGCTCAGGAACTTCTTGATGGACTTAGAAGTGATTCCTGGTTTGCCCAAAGCTATCACAATTTATTGTGATAACAGTGGTGCAGTGGCAAACTCGAAGGAACCACGAGCCCATAAAGCAAGTAAACACATTGAGCGCAAGTACCACCTGATACGAGACATCGTAAAGCGAGGAGAAGTTGTTGTCGCCAAAATTGCATCAGCAGATAACCTAGCAGATCCTTTCACAAAGGCCCTCCCAGCGAAAGCTTTTGATGGGCATGTTGAAGGGATGGGAATTAGATGTGTGGCGACGCTTATAGAAGCATAGTCTTTTAGTATAAGTGGGAGATTGTTAGGATGTATACTATAAGCCTAGTTTTTTGTATGAACATCGTTTATGGAATGAGAATCACATTGGTCATATGTTTGCATTTTATATTTGTTATATATGTTTATGCAATGTCCAATTAATTTATATTATAGATAACTTGGTGTGTGGTGCCACACAGAAGATCATGTTATCAGTTTCTTATAAATTATAAATAGTAGCTCACAACCAAGATGGATTTGGACAAATCATCGGAATGGTTGTAGTGTAGTTTGGTATTAGTCTGTCTTGACTATAAAACTACACTAGTACACTTTGTGTGTATTGAGCAGGACCATTTGAGGTTGTTCGTTTTATACTGACTATATAATAGAACAAGACCTCT
>OX940735.1:19025000-19030000 GCA_954870855.1 Scutellaria minor | reverse complement strand
TCCCTAATACCAAGTCCACCCTCCTCAAGAGGTAGACATAGATCTTTCCAAGCTATAGGGGCTGTTTTTTTCCCCCAAAGGAAGACTCTACACAATCGGTAGATACGATTAATAACATTTCTTGGGAGGGGAAAAATTTGTAACCAAAAACACTCTACACCTTGAAAAACAGATTTGATCAAGAGCAGCCTACCTGCATAAGATAAGGAGTTAGCTGTCCATGAGTTTATATAAGCAGCAATGCGATCATACAAAGGGGCATAATGGGTTGCATTGAGTTTTTGGGCAGCGAGAGGTACACCAAGATATCTTACCGGCAAAGTACCCAAAGGAAAATCTAAAAGATCAAGTATATCGTCCAATTCTAAACCTTGAATACCAGCAGTAAAGATATATGATTTTGATGGATTTATATGAAGCCCAGAGACAGATTTAAACTCATGTAAGCAATCACTTAGAATTTTGACCGAAAGAACATCCCCTCTAGCAAAGAGCATTAAATCATCAGCAAAAGCAAGGTGTGAAATTCCCAAATCAGCACATTTAGGATGGAAGTTAAAATGAGAGTTTTGTGTTCTTGATTTAACTAATCTTGAGAAAAATTCCATGCAGATGATGAAGAGAGTCGGGGACATTGGATCCCCTTGCCTTAACCCTCTTTTGCCTTCAAAATGGCCCTGCAAAGACCCATTAATAGAAATCGAGAAAGATGATGATGTTATGCATTCCATGATCCATGAAGTAAAAATACTAGGAAAACCCAATGAATGTAGAACATCATGCAAAAAAGACCAAGAAACTGTGTCATAAGCTTTTTTTAGGTCCACTTTAATTGTGCATCTTGGGGAGATTCGTTTCCTAGCATATTGTCTTATTATTTCTTGTGCAAGGAAGATATTATCAGTGATGTTTCTACCACTAATAAAAGCTGCCTGTGCAGGATCAATAAGTGAAGGTAAAACAGATTCAATTCTTGAAGCAATGATTTTAGTTATAACTTTGTAGATCACATTACAACAAGAGATGGGTCGAAAATCTGAAACCGTTGGAGAATGATCACATTTTGGTATTAGAGCAATAGAAGTGTGGTTAAGTTGTCTTAACAATTTTGCATTCGAAAAAAATTCAGAAACTGCATTGCAAACATCATTACCTACCACACTCCATGATTTTTTAAAGAAGGCTGACGAATACCCATCGGGACCAGGGGCTTTGTCTTCCCCAATGTCATACAAGGCTGCTTTGATCATAGTTGCAGTGATAGGCTCAACAAGGGCTGCTTTTTGTTCAGAGTTTAGACAAGGGCCATTAAGGATGATAGAAGGATCAAAGGTTGAGGTTTGGATTTCAGAGCCGAAAAGGCCTGAAAAGAAACTGACAAAAGATTGAGACATTTCCTCAAAGGATGAGGTTACTCTACCATCATCAAGAGTGATTGAGGAGAGTTGCCTACAGAGGTTGTTTCTTTTTATAACACTATGGAAGAATTTTGTGTTTCGATCACTTTGGTTGAGGAAATGGCATTTTGCTTTCTGGGATAGGAAGGATTTTTCGGCATTTGCGAGGAAGATAGCTTTCTTTTTTAGAACAAGACATTGGTTAAGGGTGAGGGGATCAATGGGAGGGTTTTGTAGTAACTTTTGATGGGATTTGAGGGCTGTTTTGGCGGCCTTTGCACGGGCTGAAATGTGGCTAAAATGAGCAGAATTTAGGCTTTTTAAGCTGCCCTTTAGCAATTTAAGTTTCTTGCATAGGATGTACTGGTGGGTTCCCCAAAGGGGGGTGTTCCAAGTAGTTTGGACAGCTTCGAGGAAAGATGGGTGGAGAGTCCACATGTTGAAGAAACGAAAAGGTTTTTGGATGGAGGAATTAGGTTGGAAGACCGTAACAATGACCGGTGAATGGTCAGAAGTATACCCTGGGACCGGTATGTGTGCTTCACAAAGGAAGCCGGAGGACATCCAAGCTGAGTTAACTAGAGCCCTGTCAAGTCTCACCCAAACCGAATTGTTAGTCCAAGTAAAGAAGCAACCTGTTGACTTCACATCAGATAATCCCAACGATAGGCAAAGATCCTGGAAATCACATAGATGATAATATGATAGGGGGGGGCCATTCATTTTTTCATCCACACTCTTTGCACAATTAAAATCACCCAAAATCAGCCATGGATGTAATAAAGCATGCCCAAACTCATACAAATTGTTCCATAAATCACGCCTTTTTACAATAGAATACAATCCATACGCAAAAGAAACAAAAAACATATTTTGGGTCACTTTACACAAGATTTTGCAATGAACTACTTGGGGGAGAGATTCAATAACATTTAGGTCTGTTGTGCAATTATTCCAAAGGACCAAAATACGTCCATTTTTGTACGTGTGAAAGTTGTGTGCATACGACCATCCTGGAAATTTGGCAAACATGATAGCATCACACAATGGAGAAGAGGGGCAGATGTCAGATTCAAGCTTAGTTTCAAGCAAGCAAACAACATCAAATTTTTTTTGTTTAATTAGAGAAATGAGGTACGATTGTTTTTTGGGGTCTTTAAAACCCCTTATGTTCCAAGAAACAACTTTCATAGAGAGGAGAGGGTGTTTGAGGAATTCTTACCAACAAGTGGTGCTAATTCCGTGTGTTTTACCTTTGGGGCATTAACAAAAGAGGTGGGATATCCTTTGCAAGGCTTCGGATCTTCCTTAGATTTTCCTTTTTCATTTTTTTCTTTCCTTTTGTCCCTTTCTCTAACCTTCTTTTTCTGATTTTTTGAAAGGGCAGCAGCCTGATTTTCAACAGGTAATGGGGCTGAATTTTCGGCCATACCAAGGGATGTGCATTCATATTCCGCATTTAGTTCAGCCGGTGTATCATTTGCTTTATCCTCCACCACATGAAGGGGCTGAACAACACAAACAACATCAGGTTTTGTAACAGCAACAGGAATAACAGCATCATCATGAATAAAACTAGAAAAGGGTGGCTTATCCCTTTGAGGATCAGCTTTGATAACATCCAGGTTGTGTTGTTGGGGAAGGGTGGCAGCAGCATCAGGTGGCTTTTCCCTTGGAAGTGTAAATGAGGAGGCTTGTGAATCAGTTTTTGAATCATCAAGTGAGTAACATATGTTGAAAGGTTTATGTGGGAAAGGTTTTAGAGGACCGATGGGATGTTTGGGTGGTGGAGGGGCTGATATAAGGTTTATATCCAGGTTTGGGGGGGCTGGAACAGGGTTGTTATCAACCAAGGAGGGGGGTGGTATGGGGTTTTGATCATATATTGGGGGCTGGTTATCCGGGGGTTCATGGGTTGGTTGAAGCGGTGGTTTAGTGTTCTGATGTTGGTTGTTTTTTGGAGGGTTTTTGTTCTTTGGTTTGGGTGGTTTAGGGCCTGAACACGCAGCCTCAAAGTGACCAAAATTTGAGCATTTGGGGCAGAATCTAGGTCGATGCTCATAGTGCACGGTTTGTTTGAAAATTTGTCCATCCGGTAGCTTTATTTGGATAAAGGGTGGCATTTGCTTTGATACGTCAATCTCCACCAAAATCCGAGCATAAGTGGTTCGCTTTTTTTCATGCGTATCCCTATCAACACAAATCGGCATTCCAATGCCCGAGGCAACTTTTCCAAGGGCAGAAGGATGCCAACACTCAAAGGGAAGGTTAGGTAATTTACACCAAATAGGAACAACAGACAATTCATCGTTATTGAATAGAACGCCATTAGTGATCTTTTTCAACATCAAGGTCTTGCCTTGGCAATGAAAAGGACCCCCATGGAAGATTTTTTCCATATCAGATTCAGATGCAAAACGAAAAATAACCGAACTATTCAAGTGGGGACTAAACTGACATTTCACACCCCAATAATCAATCAAATGTTTAATGTTATCGAGACCGGGCCAGTTTCCAGCAAAACGCCCAACCAAACAGAAACCCCATTCAAGTTTAACATTAAAGACATCAGACATTTCAAGCTCAATGATATCAGAAACATTAAACGAGTCCAATTTCAGTTCATCATGCATTTTTGCGGAAAAAAGGCTGGACCAATTTCTTAGTTCAGCCGGGTTACCTGGTAGGGGTTTTAACGGAGCACCCACCCGTGGAGCATTTAGACCCTTCGGTGTTGTATTTCTGATGTTCCTTTGTTTTGGTACACTCGATTCACCATCAGAAATTGCACCATCAGATCCCAGCCTAGTGAACTCCTCTTCCAAAGTAGCCGTGAATTCTTCTGAAGGAATAGATGGAGACATGGTGTAGTCTTCATCTTCTTCCTCCAATTCGGCATCAAGCATTGCAGCCTCGTAATCTCTGTTTGCTTCCATTGGCGAAGAGAATCGAAGGTGGGTGTTGGGGGTATCCTGCCTTTCTCGCATCATTTGATGCTTTGGCCGGGCCATAGCCGAAACTTTGTTATAAAGGGTAAACTGGGCAATTATTTAGGCCCACAACCCAAACAAGCTCGAACCAGCTAATAAGCACAGCAGAACCACAAACAAAACGCAAACAGGGGTGGAGGGGATGGGACAGTCATGCACATCCAGCAACTTAACAAAAAAGGAAACACAACAAACCGCAAACAGGGGTGGAGGGATGGGACAATCAAGCAACAAACAGCAGCAAATGAAAATAGAACAAGCGGGGGGGCGAGGGGATGGGACAAATCGAGCTAAAACTCACCTACAGATGGAAAGTATACACTGCAAATGAATCAGTGTAGGAGCTCCATAGGTGGGGAGAGAAGCACGGAAACTAACCTTGAACAAGCACGGCCAGCAGCAAAACCACTGAGTTCCAGCTGGGAAGGCGCTGAACCCACTGAGTTCCAGTAATTTCACAGAGTTCCCGGTGGTAAGATGATGCAACCAGCAACAAATCGGGCTAAAAAGTGAGGGGGAAAACTACAAATCGGGCTCTATATCACCGATTATACAAAGGCCAGTTGGAGATCGAGCCAAGTTTTCACAATCGAGCGCCAATTTCACGAAACTC
>OX940735.1:18845000-18847500 GCA_954870855.1 Scutellaria minor | reverse complement strand
GCAGCGAGAGGTACACCAAGATATCTTACCGGCAAAGTACCCAAAGGAAAGTCTAAAAGATCAAGTATGTCATCTAATTCTAAACCTTGGATACCAGCAGTAAAGATACACGATTTTGATGAATTTATATCAAGTCCCGAGATAGATTTAAACTCATGCAAGCAATCACATAGAATTTTAACCGAAAGAACATCCCCTCTAGCAAAAAGCATTAAATCATCAGCAAATGCAAGGTGTGAAATACCCAAATCAGCACATTTAGGATGGAAGTTAAAATGAGAGTTTTGTGTTCTTGATTTAACCAATCTTGAAAAAAATTCCATGCAAATGATAAAGAGAGCCGGTGACATTGGATCCCCTTGCCTCAGCCCTCTCTTACCTTCGAAATGGCCCTGTAAAGACCCATTAATAGAAATCGAGAAAGATGATGAAGTTATGCATTCCATGATCCAAGAGATAAAAATACTAGGAAAACCCAATGAATATAGAACATCATGCAAAAAAGACCATGAAACAGTGTCGTAAGCCTTTTTTAAGTCCACTTTAATTGTGCATCTTGGGGAGATTCGTTTCCTAGCATATTGTCTTATTATTTCTTGTGCAAGGAAGATGTTGTCAGTGATGTTTCTACCACTAATAAAGGCTGCCTGTGCAGGATCAATAAGCGAGGGTAAAACAGATTCAATTCTTGAAGCAATGATTTTAGTTATAACCTTGTAGATCACATTACAACAAGAGATGGGTCGAAAATCTGAAACCGTTGGAGAATGATTACATTTTGGAATTAGAGCAATGGATGTGTGGTTAAGTTGTCTTAACAATTTTGCATTCGAAAAAAATTCAGAAACAGCATTGCAAACATCATTACCTACCACACTCCATGATTTCTTAAAGAATGCCGAGGAATACCCATCGGGACCAGGAGCTTTGTCTTCCCTAATGTCATACAAGGCTGCTTTGATCATTGTTACAGTGATAGGCTCAACAAGGGCAGTTTTCTGTTCAGCATTTAGACAAGGGCCATTAAGGATGATAGATGGATCAAAGGTTGAGGTTTGGATTTCAGAGCCAAAAAGGCTTGAGAAGAAGCTGACAAAAGATTGAGACATTTCCTCAAAGGATGAGGTTACTCTACCATCATCAAGAGTGATTGAGGAGAGTTGCCTACAGAGATTGTTTCGTTTTATAACACTATGGAAGAATTTTGTGTTTCGATCACTTTGGTTGAGGAAATGGCATTTTGCTTTCTGGGATAGGAAGGATTTTTCTGCATTTGCAAGGAAGATAGCTTTCTTTTTTAGAACAAGACATTGGTTAAGGGTGAGGGGGTCAAAGGGAGGGTTTTGTAGTAACTTTTGATGGGATTTGAGGGCTGTTTTGGAGGCCTTTGCGCGGGCAGAAATGTGGCTAAAATGAGCAGAATTCAGGTTCTTTAGGCTGCCCTTGAGCAATTTAAGTTTCTTGCATAGGATGTACTGATGAGTTCCCCAAAGAGGGGTGTTCCAAGCTGTTTGGACAGCTTCAAGGAATGATGGGTGGAGAGTCCACATGTTGAAGAAACGAAAAGGTTTTTGGATGGAAGGATTAGGTTGGAGGACCGTAACAATGACCGGTGAATGGTCAGAAGTATACCCTGGGACCGGTATGTGTGCTTCACAAAGGAAGCCTGAGGACATCCAACCTGAGTTTATTAGAGCCCTGTCAAGTCTCACCCAAACAGAATTGTTAGTCCACGTAAAGAAGCAACCCGTTGACTTAACATCAGATAATCCCAAAGATAGGCAAAGATCCTGGAAATCACATAGATGATAATATGATAGAGGGGGGCCATTCATTTTTTCATCCACACTCTTTGCGCAATTAAAATCACCTAAAATCAACCATGGATCTAATAAAGCATGCCCAAACTCATACAAACTGTTCCATAAATCACGCCTTTTTATAATAGAATACAATCCATATGCAAAAGAAACAAAAAACGCATTTTGGGTCACTTTACACAAAATTTTGCAATGAACTACTTGAGGGAGAGATTCAATAACATTTAGGTCTGTTGTGCAAGTATTCCAAAGCACCAAAATACGTCCATTTTTGTAAGTGTGGAAGTTATGTGCATATGACCACCCTGGGAACTTAGCAAACATGATGGCATCACACAAGGGAGAAGAGGGGCAAACATCATTTTCAAGCTTAGTTTCAAGCAAGCAAACAACATCAAATTTTTTTTGTTTAATTAGAGAAATAAGGTATGATTGTTTTTTGGGATCTTTAAAACCCCTTATGTTCCAAGAAACAACTTTCATAGAGAGGAGAGAGTGTTTGAGGAATTCTTACCAACAAGTGGTGCTAATTCCGTGTGTTTTACCTTTGGGGCATGAACAAAAGAGGTGGGATATCCTTTGCAAGACTTCGGGTCCTCCTCAGATTTTCCTTTCTCATTTTTTCCTTTCCTTTTGTCCCTTTCTCTAACCTTCTTTTTCTGATTTTTTGAAAGGGCAGC
>OX940735.1:18817500-18822500 GCA_954870855.1 Scutellaria minor | reverse complement strand
CAAAATTCGGCCCATAACTCATATATAGCCCAAGATAATTACCAAAATTCAGTCCATTCATGGTTATGATAGCCAAAAAGACAAGCCTATACATGTAAGAATTAAATCCCTTAATTTGTAACATCAGTATCAGCCCAAACATGCAAATTCAAGCCCAATACCCAAGCAAAATCATAATCCAGCACCCTTATATTGACCAAAGTCAATAAAAACCTGTTAGCAAAATAACTTCCACGGATAGAGCACATATGTTGACCAAAGTCAATAATATCATGCTAGCAAGAAGGTGCAAAAGTAAGTTAGAGGGCATGCCAACAAAGAACACAGAGAGGCCGTAACACCCAAACCCCAAAAAGAAGAATCCCAAACCCACAGAACACAAACCAAAAGCGAAACCTGTAAGAGTGCAATTTAAAGAAGGGGTAGAAGAGGAGGGGGTATCAAGATATACAAGCGGGGATATCCAACAAGCTGGACACTTCAAAACATAATTACATCCACCGGGAATAGAGAATATAAACATTTATAAACTTGTGTCTTTATCTTTCTAACCACTTCATCCACCGGGATTGTAGAGTTTTCAAAAATGAGGAGATTCCTAGTTCTCCAAATGTAGAAGATAGTGCAACAAAGGGCGATCTTCTTGGCTTTCTTGAGGATAGGTCCCCCGGGTTCCTTTTTGATCCATTTTAAGGCACTAGAGATTGTACTCATAGCCCTTTGAATGCCAAGCCATGATCTGATATCTCTCCAAATTGCTTTAGAAAAGCTGCACTCAAAGAATAGATGTGAGACATTTTCCAACGATAGAGAGCAAAGAGGGCAAAAAGGATCAATATTAAGATAAGATAGATTATCCCTAGATGCAAGTCTACCTCTTAGAGCTAACCATACACAAAACGAATACTTAGGTGGAATGAAATGCTTCCAAATAGCAGATTTCCAGAAATTTAGGTCACTTTTTTTCCGAAAAATGTCATACAAAGAAGATGAAGTGAGATGCAATGGATCCATTAAAAGAGACAGCTTGGCGATGACAGAATTAACAGAACCAAAAGTATTAACACATTCATTCCTAATCTCACAAATTCTTTTGATAAGTGGAGAATCATTCTTGTTTGGGTTCCAAAACCAAATATTCTCATCAATATAATATGAATGCAGCCATTTCACCCACAGAGAATCAGATTTTAGATGAATGTTCCAAAGAATTTTGCAAAGAAGGGCTTTGTTCCAAGAGGATAAATCACGTAGGCCGAGGCCTCCCTCTTGAAATGGAAAACATACATCATCCCATGCAACCGGGCTTGTTTTCTTTCCCCACAAAAACAATCTACACAGTTTATAAATTCTAGAAATAACAGAGCTAGGAAGAGGGAAAATCTGTAACCAAAAACATTCAACCCCTTGGAGTACCGATTTGATAAGCAGCAACCTTCCTGCATAAGAGAGTGAGTTAGCAGTCCATGAATTAATGTATGCAGCAATTTTATCAAAGAGGGGGGAGTAGTGAACAACATTCAGCCTTTGGGCGGCCAATGGAACACCCAAATACCGAACCGGTAAGGTTCCGGTTGGGAAATCAAGCAAATTCAAAATTTCCTCAAGGTCTTGGCCAAATATTCCGGCTGTAAACACACAAGACTTTGCAGCATTAATATTGAGACCTGAGACAGCCTTAAAGCTATCCAAACATTCACATAAGATTTTGACTGAGGGTACATCACCCCTTGAGAAAAGCATAAGATCATCTGCAAAAGCAAGGTGAGATATATTCAAAGAGTCACATCTCGGGTGGAAATTGAAATCAGAATTCTCCGTTTTTGAAATGAGCAACCTCGATAGGTATTCCATACAAAGGATGAAGAGACTTGGGGACATCGGATCCCCTTGTCTAATACCTCTCTTACCAACAAAATGTCCATTAAGGCTTCCATTAATGCTAACGGAGAAAGATGCAGTCGTAACACATTCAATAATCCAATTAACAAATGTTAAAGGAAAACCAAACGCAATAAGAATATCATGCAAAAAGTCCCACGAAATTGTATCATAAGCTTTCTTTAAATCCACTTTTATGGTGCAACGAGGAGATATTCGTTTTCTAGAGTAATTCCTTAAGATTTCTTGTGCAAGAAAGATATTATCAGTCATACTCCTACCGGTTGTGAAAGCTGCTTGGGCTGGATTTATTAAAACTGGGAGAATCGGTTCAAGCCTTTTGGCCAAAAGCTTAGTTATGATTTTATAAATAACATTGCAGCAAGCTATTGGTCGAAAATCAGCCACAGAAGGGGAGTGATCAGATTTGGGGATTAAAGCAATAGAGGTGTGATTAATCTGTTTCAACAACTTACCGTTTCTAAAGAATTCAAGAATAGCATCACATACCTCATTACCAACAATCGACCATGATTTCTTGAAGAAAGCTGCCGAGTACCCATCGGGTCCAGGCGCTTTGTCATCACCGATATCAAAAAGGGCAGCTTTAATATCATCGTTGGAGAACGATGCCACAAGGTCAGCTTTTTGTTGCTCTCCAAGGCAAGTACCAGATGTGATGATCAATGGATTAATGGGTTCTGTTTGGAATCTAGTTCCAAATAAGCCTTGATAGAACGAGACAAAAGCTTCCGAGAGTTCCTGAAAAGATGTAGAGATATTTCCATTCTGGAGAGAGATAGATGCAAGGTGTCTTTTCAAAGCGTTCCTTTTAATAATGCTATGGAAAAACTTAGAGTTTCGGTCGCTTTGGATGAGGAAATTGCATTTTGCTTTTTGAGAGAGAAAAGATTTTTCCACTTTTGTTAGAAAAACAGCTTTTTCTTTAAGTACACCATTTTCATGAAAAAGGATAGCATTGAGAGGATCTTTTTCTAAAGAAATTTGGTTTTGCTTAAGCTTAAGCTTAGCTGCTTTGACCCTTGAAGAAATATGACTGAAATGTTGAAGATTGAGCTTTAAGAGATGCTTTTTAAGATATTTCATCTTCTTACATAAGATAAATTGGGATGTTCCTCTCCAAACATTCGTCCAATTTTGAAGAACAGTTGGAAGAAAATCAGAGTGCAAAGACCACATGTTGAAAAATTTAAACGGTTTCCTTAAGTTGAGAGTATTCTGGAAAATAGAAACAATTACAGGAGAGTGATCTGAGAAAATCCCCGGAGGAGGGAGGAATGATTCACAAAGGAAACCAGCTGTTAACCAAGCCGGATTAATCAATGCCCTGTCCAATCTTATCCAAACAGATCTGTTAGTCCAAGAATAAAAACATCCAAACGATTTTACATCCATCAAACCCAAAGCAATGCACGCATCTTGAAAGTCAGTTAGGTAATAATTCGTAAGAGTAGGACCATTTAGTTTTTCATTTGCATTTTTAACACAATTGAAATCCCCAACAATCAACCACGGTTCCAACAACATACTACCCAATTCAAACAATTTATCCCACAATGCACGTCGAGCCACCACAGAGTACAAACCATAGATAAAAGAGGTATAGAACACATTTTGCGTTACTTTGCATACGATTTTGCAATGCATAATTTGGGGGAGGGAGCAAAGGAGATCAAGTTTAACAGAACATGGATTCCAGCAGATAAGAATACGACCATTACAACACGTATCAAAGTTATGCACATATAACCAACCAGGAAAATTCAATTTCATAATTACATCACAAACAAGGGAGATAGGACAAATATCAGATTCTAATTTTGTTTCTAAGAGGCAAATAATATCCAGATTGTGTTGTTTAATTAGGGAGGCAATTTCTACTTGTTTTTTGGGATCTTTCAAACCCCTAACATTCCAAGACATAATTTTCATAGAGAGTCAGGAGGTTTAGAACGAGATTTTCGAGGGGCAGCCATCAAAGGCACAGAAACGTGAGGGGGGGCAGAATCAATAATACTAGGGTCAGCTAAAGACTTACCTGCTGCTCCTAGCTTTCCAGATTGAGCATCATCCTTTTCCGAGAGATGAGTAGCTGTTACTTTGTCCAAAGGATCAGCCTCTTGTTTGTGTTTTTTTTCCTTAGTTTTTTTCTTTTTGTTTCTCGAGACTCCCTCACTGAAAGACGCACTAGCAAGCTCCGATTCTCCCAGAACTGCTGGTTCAACCTCATCCAGGGAAGTAGTCTGCAAAACAGGAAGCTGAGGATGTACACCAGAGGAAGGACAAGAGGGAACAGAACTATAGATAGGTGACTTAGCTGGATTATGCTCGGAGGCACCCAAAGGATCAGGGGCAGGATCCATCACTATTGAAATTGCTTTCGGAAGAGCAAGCGGAGGTGGATGTAGGTATTCTTCATGGTCATGAGAGGTAGAAGAAGACGAAGGTGATCCACAAATGTCAAACGGTTTATCTGGTAGTCCATGGGATTTAGGGATAGGGGCACGAACACAAGATTCCGGGAGGGAAGAGAGGTTAGAAGCAGATATATGGTAAGGGGGTTTTGCCGCCCAAGTAGCATTTTTGGGCAGCGGACGAGTTAGGTTGGTATGAGGGGGTTTAGGTGGGATGTTATGAGACGGGGGGGTTTGTTTGGATGAGGGACAAGTACCTTTGAAGTGGCCAAAGGAGGAGCAAGTCAAGCAAAAGCGGGGGTGCGACTCAAAATGGACAAATTGTTCGAAAATCTGTCCATCAGGTAGTTGAACTTTAACAACCGAGGGTAGGGGGAGAGCGGAGTTCACTTCAATAAGGATTCGGGCATAAGATGTTCTTTGTTTGCCTTGAGTGAGCTTATCCACACAAATTGGTCTCCCGATTTTGGATGCAATCTTGCTGAAGGCATTTTTATGCCAACATTCAAAGGGTAAGTTCGGGAACTTTGCCCAAACCGGAACTTTGGAGATGTTATCAATATCCAGAATGACACCGTTAGTGATTTTTCGCAGCAGAACAGTTTTACCTTCACATGAATAGGGTCCACCTTGGAAGACCCGATCCCAGTCAGACCTGTTCTTAAAACGAAAGATCACACAACT
>OX940735.1:18780000-18782500 GCA_954870855.1 Scutellaria minor | reverse complement strand
AAATACACGCCCATTAAAACCCCGAACATATATATTATGTATGGTATGTGTTATATAGAAATAGAACATTGGTCTTTTTAGTAAAAAAAGATAAAACATTTGCAATTGAACTAGTTAGTAATTTATAACAAGGCATTCACTGAAAATTTATATAAATGTGATTAGTTTAATTTAAATTTCAAAATGGGTAGAGTATCCATTTCAAATACTTGTTTGAAATTCTTGTGTAGATTCAATTAAAATAATCTTTATATGTGATATTCAAGTATTGGGTGGATACAAATAGTAGACAAGTAGCAGTAATCAGGAACGAAATGTGTAAAAATAGTAAAAATAAATTTTAAAATGAGAATGAAACCGAGGAACGGAATGGGTAGAAATAATATAAAATAAATTTTAAATGAAAATGAAACCGATAAAATCTTTAGTACCAGTGGAGCATCCATAAATTTGACATATAACTTCATATATATATATATATATATATATATATATATTTTGCATGGGAGATGGGGCAGCCTCAAAGCCTGTTTAAACGTATTAGTGCACACATCTTCAATAAGAAATTTTCAAAACATGTGTCCAAGGAGATTTGATATCATAACCTAAAGGGAACTAAAAAACCAGTAAGGACATACAAACTTTTAGCATTATTTAAAACAATACTAAATTATAAAATAAGATGTAATCAACCAACGGCTTTTCCATTAACGGTTTATACTCATACTACTTACTAAGCAGGCCTATTGATGGAATTAGTCTACACTGCTTTCAATTATAATTTTTATAAATGAATAAGAATTTTCAAAAAATTTGACTTCAAAGGGGTTTGAAATCGTGACCTCCAAAATTGCTAATACCATTTGGGACCTGCAAGCTTTAAGACAAGTTAAATAAAAAAGTACTTAAGAACTAATTCTATGCCGACAACATGCTTGTTTCCAGAATCGGCCGAATACACTAAAAAATTAAGGTTGTGAGACATGATGTCCAATGCATAACATCGGGTGTCATGTTCAGAATGTGAGGAATAGATGGCTCCGAAAATGCCAACCGCAGAGCGTTTTTTCTAAAAAATCAAATTAAGGCTGTAAAAAGTGGTTTTTAGGCGATTTCGGTGGTCCAAACCGCCTACGGCAGTTTGCAATCGATTCCTCTCTTCGAGACACCCAAAATCAAAAAAAAATTCACCCAAAACGGACCATTCTACGCAAAGTTATGACTCTTCGAAGTTTCGGCCCCGCGCGGTGCGTTTGCCCGTCCCCTCGGTTAGGGAGTGCCTTCTGATTCCACTTCCAGCGCGAAGATCTCATCGAGAAACCACGAAACGAGTGGTCACATTAACAAAACCGTGCTTGGAAGAGGGAGATATGACCTCCGAAAGGTCATGCCCGAAGCAATGCAACCTTTTGCATGAGTTTTCAGCTCATTTGCGTAAGGTTGCTTACCTTCTTTCTTCACCTTTCTATATGTGCTGCTGGGTGCATCTTCTTTTCAGATGCAACCGTGCATGGCTCCTTGAGCTGAATGTATGGTCTTCAAATGCTCATCGTGGGTGCTCATCGTGGGTGCTTATCGTGGCTATTTGAAAATGCTAAAGTGCATGGTTTATGCTGAATATATTCTTTTCCCTAATCCTACTTCCTGCCATTACATCTTTCGTTGGCAATAAATATATCAATGATATATTATTTTGTTTTTAATACAACCAAATGTTAAATAATTAGGATAATTTAACCTCCTAATATTATGGTGTTCGCAATTGTGGCGATGATAGCTTTAATGAGAGCTTCAATTAGGGTGAGCTATCTCTCTTCATCCTCGTTTCTGGACTCATCAACAAATTTAGGGTTACTCATCTCTCTTCATCCTCATTTCTCATTATCAAAATTTGCGTTACTTCTCTCTCTTCAATTGTGATTAGTGATCTCTCTTCATCCTTCTTCCTTCATTCATTATCAAAATTACGATTAATGATCTTTCTTTAATTATCGTTATTTATCTTTCTTCATCTCATTTCTTAACTCATTATCAATATTAGGGTTACTTAATCTCTCTTCTATTAGGGTTAGTTATCTCTCGATCCTCATTTCCTAACTGATTATTGTAATTCTGATTATTGTCAACATTACATTTTTTGTTATCTCTTTTCATCCTCGTGACAATTAACGATGTGAAGATCATATTTTGATTATATATTTTTATTAATGTCGAGCTAATAAGTGAAAATTTCCAATTACGAGACTATCGAAAAAATGATTATTATGAGACAATTTGTGTAAGTCATCAATGTTATAAGACGAAAAAATGAAAGATACAACATTTCAAGTTATAGCTGTTGAATACAACATTTAAGATGAAGAGTATTTATTGCTCTAAAACCTCGTATATGAGCAGTAACCTTAAAACACTAATCATTTGAGCGGAAAAATCATTTCTTTCATTTAATGCAAATTCTAATTTTTTTGAATTGCAACAGTTGCAATCTTTGCTTAAACCC